>JARHVA010000623.1:477500-525000 GCA_037957365.1 Torreya grandis
TTCCTAGGTATGCAAAAGAAATATTAATGTATTGAGCTTATAAGATAAGATCTAAGTAAATTTTCCATAAATGGGTTCATTTTTGTTCTAATTTACCTTGTGCCTTGACATAAAAATGGTAATGTCGATAGAACCCTTGAAATTAAGTAATAAGACAAGTAATCATTCCAATCCAAAAGTAGTTATAAATTCAAATAAGGTTATGTATATATAAACAAATGAGTAACCAAATATACAACATTATATATAAGAAACCCCATTCCTATTTATACCTAATATAATGCAGTGAAAAACATTATAACATAGTGAAGGGATAACATACATATGCAAGTCACGATTAAAAATGAAATCAAAGAAAAAAGACTTAGTTTTAACAAAAAACTAATGCAATATTATTTATTTTTATTCAATAAATGATTTTGGTATGGGAACAGGTCCCCAAAGCTCTCTCTCTCAATCCCCTTTATTGATATCTACACTCCCCTTTAACGATACTCTCCCTCTAGACTATTAAGAGGGTGGAATAATATTGCATCCATCTCACCAAATAAATAGGTAATTATCTTTAATTAGTATAATAATTGACATATATCTATAATAAACTATTGAATATAAGTAATCTATATAAATCATGATCATAAGCATAAAAACATATGCAATAACTATCTATCTAGATACTAATCATGAAAACAAGTAATATATATGTTAGCCAAATAACATATACAAATCTAGATAAAAGTAAATTAACCACATAATTTACTTTAAGTAATGATTTAAATAATCCATAGGGTAAATTGGATGTGACATCCTCCCCCTAGAATTGGTCATCATCTCAATGACATTTACTTCCGACAATAGTTCTAAAATAAAACAAAGTTTAGTAAAACATAATTAATATTTAGTAGAAATATCATGTAAACAAATGAATAAATAATTTAAATAACTCCTCATTGTCCTCTCATATATAAATATACATAAAATATTAGTCTTACTATACCATGCACTATGATACTTCTCTATTATTCAAGCTAAGCTTGTGAGTGTCGATTATTCTAATTGGTTCTACTGTGATCCTTAACCTGTAATATATTAAAATCCAAAACATGTGTAGTATTAGTAATATAAATTTTTAAATATGAAACATAGAAAATATTATGCAATTGTTCCAGAGGTAGTGGAAATGCAAGCCTACATGTTATAGGATTAACCTCTTCTATAATCTCAAAATGTCTCATATATCTAGGTGACAACTTTGCTAATTTACCAAACTTTATTACACTCTTTTGGGGTTTAACCCATAGAAAAACTTTTTCTCCAAATAAAAACTACCTTTTTGTTCTTTTTAGATAAATGTAACTTTTATGCCTATTATTTTATTCAACCAATATCTTCCTTAATAATTTCACTTTCTCTTTCACTTCAATAAATATATTAGGTCCAAAAACCACTCTATCTTGTAGTTTGTCCCAATTGATTGGTGTTATACATCTCCTACCATATAATGACTCAAAAGGATCCATTTTAGTAGTTGATTGGTATGAATTGTTGTAATAAAACTCAACCATTGTTAGGTAATCTTCTCATTTTTATTGCGGATCCATGTAATACATCCTCAAAATATCCTTTAAGATCTAATATGTTCTCTCTATTTGTCTATCGATTTATGTATGGCAAGTTGTACTAAAACTCAGTTAATTTTATAAAAATGAATTTAAAGTCTACAAAATCCTAGAAGTCATCTTAGGGTCCCTATCTAAAATAATATTTTAAAGAAACCCAGGAAACCTATAAATTTATTTGAAAAACATCTTGTCAAATAGAGGTGTATCATCAATTATATTACCAAGAAAAAAATGAGTTACCTTGGTTAATTTGTTGATAACTACCATGATCATGCCATGATAGTTATTTTACATAGGCAAACCTTGGAAAAAAATCCATACTAATAACTTGTTATTTACATTCAGGTATGAAATGTTGGTAAAAAAACCTATATGGATGCATCTATTCAACATTGACTCATTGACATACCAAGCATGTAGACATAAAATTAGCTACATATTTCTTAATCCCTTTCTAGAAATACAAAGGTATTAACACTACAATCAACTTAGTCACTCTAGGATGCCCTGAATATGGAGAATTATGTGATTCCTTTATCACAATATTCCTCAAATATTCCTTATTAGGCACATATATCTTTCCATTTTACCTTAAAATCTCATCATTCTCAAATGGAAAATTGTGTTATCTATGATCTTGAGAGTTTTTAGCCAAATTTGTCTTAACTTGTTCATAAAAATCATTGATACGTGAGAATTTTATTATATGATATCAAAATGTACTTCTAATCATAGCAAAAGTTACAATGTATCTTATATGACTAAGGGTATCTCTAACTCT
The DNA here is from genome assembly GCA_037957365.1 of Torreya grandis. Lineage (NCBI taxonomy): Eukaryota > Viridiplantae > Streptophyta > Pinopsida > Cupressales > Taxaceae > Torreya > Torreya grandis. The sequence goes on from JARHVA010000623.1 coordinate 479,904, forward strand.
ATTTTCCTTTCCCTCAATGTAGTTGATATCAAAATCATAATATAATAGAAATTTTAACCATTGCCTCCAATGAACATTGAAATTGGGTTGGGTAAAAATATAATTAAGACCTAAGTTATTAATCTTAATCTCAAAGGGTTTATCAAACAAATAATGCCTCCAAACTTGCAAGGAATGAACTATAGTATCAAGTCTGAGATCATAAGGAGCATAATTTTCCTCATAAGGCTTTAATTCTCTAGACTCATAGCCCAAAAATGAACCATCCTAGATGATAACTCCCCATATACCATCTCTTGAAGCATTTTTTATAACTAAAAAATTTCCATTCAGATCTATAATTTGTAACACTGGTGTAAAAGTAAGCCTCTTGTTTATAACCTGAAAGGCTTTTTTACATTTATCTGACCACACAAAATTTTGATCCTATCATTAAAGAGAGGTTACTGGGTTATATATCTTGGATAAATTTAGAAAAAACTTCCTGTAGTACCCTACTAATCCCATGAAATGACACACCTCATGCACATTTTTAGGTTTCATCTAATTAATGATGGCCCTAATATTAGATGGATCAACATAAATTACCTCTACAAAGATTAGGTATCACAAGTACTATATTCTTCCATGAAATAAATCACATTTGGAAAACTTCCCTTAAATCTTATTCTTCCACAACCATTTCAAAACTAGCCACAAGTGTCCAACATGTTCTTCCTCACTTTTACAATAGATGAGGATGTCATCCAAAAATACTATTACAAACTGATCAATATAATTTTTGAACACACTATTCATAAGATTCATTAATGTTGTTGGTGCATTCGTTAACCCAAATTGAAGTACTATGAACTCATAATTCCCATAATGAGTTCCAAAATATATTGTAAAAATATCTTCCTCTTTAATCCTCAACTCATTGTTAAATCTTGATTTTCCTCTAAACCTATTATTTTTTATTCTATGGTTAATAATGGGTGTTCTTTATGTGTTAAGTAACTAAAATTAGTTATATTTTGATTTAGATAGTGTTTATTACTTATAATTATTATTATTATTAACTAATTATTTAGTTGATTGTATTATGTATGATACATTTTAATCATGATTTAGTAGTATATTTTGTTGTAGTAGTTATTATGTTCTTTTACATGATCTAGTCTAACCACTATTCATTTGTACTGAAGTGAATGCAGGATGGATTCCACCCTCCTAACTATGACCAAGGGAGGGTATCATCAGAGAGGATGATGAATATGGAGATATGTGGGGAGAAAGAGAACAAAAAATGTGAAACCCAACACACACCATGTAGAGTGGGATTGTTTGAAAATTACTAGATCATTTAAACTGTTATAACACGTGGATGTGATTGATTACTATGTTTGCATATTTTCTAACTTGGTAGTTTGTTTAAATTTTGTTATATATGTTTATCATATGCCTTGACTAAATTTATGAGCCATATGATTTGGAAAAGTGTAGAAAACACTTGTTGAGGTAAAATGAAACATTTACTTAATTTATTTCATGAATTAGTAGTTATCACTACCTATGTTACAAAAGTCTAGGATTGATAATATTGCATTACAAAGTTTTATTCTATTGTCTTGACATTGATTTCATTTTGACTAGTAATGTACAATTCACACTACGTAATAAGATTATGCCAAATTTAAAAACATGTTAATTATAGGATATATTTCTTATTATTGCATTTGCAAATGTAACATTGGACATATATTCATTCATTAGTCAAAAAGGAACTTATAATTAATAAATAAGGTTTTCACATTGAAATTAAATAAAAAATATGTTTTAAAACCATGTAATTATGAATATTAATAAGTTTATTGTTTAAAAGTTCCAAAATAGATCCCCAACCACTTTTGATGCTGCCTTATGGTGAGGTAATATGAAGCCTAGTTGAAATTGAATAGTCCTATATTTTAGCATTCATATAGGGGTAGAACCTTGAAAAAGAGAGTGGGTATTGTAATAGAGGAACATGATATTAATAAGCCTCCATTCTTGATATTATTTCACTACAACCTTTCAGTGTTTACTATAGTGTTGGAAATCCAAATGACCTTTTAGTCCTTGTTTAAGAAAGAAGGAACATATTTATATGATAAAGTTATCTATTGAGTTGAGAGACACACCAAGGATACAAAGATCATCAAGGTAAGTTTAAGTGTGAGTATTGACCCACATCATCACCAACTATGTACCCCATTGCTTCAAAAAAAGGCCACCTATAGTTAATTATAGGTACCTAAAGTCTCATGATATAGACCTAGACATGAAATCATGAAAATAAGAACACCTACACGTTGGAAGTGCCTCCAATTACCTAAAATGAGATCATAGATCATGTGACATAGGTTACAATGATTTCATATACACCTATAGGATCAATTATTTCTTAATAAGGGTCAATTATAGTTTACTATAGTTAGCAATGTTCTAGGATATAACTACCTTGGTGATTAGCTTAACATGGATATGATGTGAAGTGACATAAATGACTATAGGATTATAGTAATTAATTTAAAAATATGTTTAAACAATGATACAAGGTCTAAAATTCAAAGTTAACCTAAAATAAAATTCCTCTCTAATGAGAAACATAGTCATAGTCAACATGTAATCTAGACAAATCAAGAGAGAGAGTGTAATGAAGGGTTTGGGAAAAATTTGGAGGATAAATATGTTTGGAGTAAACTAATATGTAAAATGAATAGTTTATAAGATATTTATATATTGGAAATAGAGTATGGAGTGGGTTTTCATGCAACATGTAGTCCACATGCCAACCTTGCACATAATGAACACCACATAATATGCCTTAAGGGTTTGATGATATTTGGAGATGATAATGATGGAACAAATGATAAAAATTTGTGTATATGGTTTCCATGAATAATTAAAGCCTCTTATGTATTCAAATTACTTGAGACAATAAGGAGAGTGCCCTCTATTTTATCTCAGATAAAGGGCACTCCCAGAGAACTAAACCCTATAGGTTTAGAGGAGTCTTGATGAGAACGTGAGATAAAAGTTGTGGAACCATTTCAAGAGGATGTTTATATCTGATTTATACATGTAACAACATGTATAAGGATTCATATATGCTTAAGACTAAATTGGGTAGCCTAAACCCATAAGTATGTAGATAAACCTATTAGGTATTGATTAGGACTAGTACCTAATATGGTCCACCTATCACTTCTAAAACTATGTGAACATTATAATCCATTAGAAAATGTTCATATGGATTTATAAGGTTGTAAATAACATTTTTTTTAGATAAACTACACAAATAGGTCAACCTTGGTTCAAATTAACTCAGGTTTGCATAGAATGCCAGAATCAACTCAAGAAGGTAGCTTTGAAGGTTCACACCATCATAGATGCTTAAAATGGTATATAAAGGAGATAGGAGATTTTATATAGGGTCATAAACAATTTTTTAGTGGATTTTTTCATAGGTTTAATGCCACAATTTCATGAACAATCCTTAAGGGGTAAAATTGCCTAGAAACCTTAAAAACCCTTGGTAATGAACCAATGGAGAAGATAAATAAGTAAAGGTATCCAATTGAAGTAAAGTGATTAGTAATTGTAGAGTAATATATAGGTCACCCTCATATAATATTGAGTTGTAACTTACTTGTATAGATAGGGTATAAATTAGCTTTTATTAATATATTTGTGTGTTGTGCAAGTATATAAGGGTTCCAAAAGATAAAAATCACTTTGGGAGGAGTATTGTGACATATCCTAGCTCATAATATCTATTTATTACTTTACGAGAGTTCACAAGTGCCTATGATAATAGCTTCATCTTAGCCAGTCCAAACTAACATAGTGAACAAAGGAATGATCACCAAGTGAGAAGATGAAAACTTTAATTTTGATAATTTTTAAGGTTTGATTGATGGATATAAGGGCATGAGGGATCTTGAAAATTTTCATAAACTCCCATATATAGATTGGATTGGAAAAATAAATGCATCTTCGGTGCTAGGTGTGAAGGGTGAGTGAAAGGAGTGTGATCATGATTGTAAGACATGATGACTCATATCTAGAAGAATGTTAATGATTATAGAAATAAACAATACATGTTTGGGATTGTTTCTAACCCACCCATTCATATTTAAATTTATAGTTCTCAAAAGAGGCCAAATGATGAAGGTAGTTTTCAAGGAGCAAGTTGAAGAGTCCTACACCACATTTTAGGAGTTTCATGCTTTGAGGGACATTTATCCAAGTAGACCTTTCATGGTCTATTCAATATTAATTTATTTTATTTATTTAACTAATATTATCTTGACATGTGTTTTTGTCACTCTTGGACTTCATTCTTCTCTCTCTCCTCTCACAATCTATAAGTACTAGCCATTTTGGCTCTTGTATTCTAATTCAAAACCATGTATGGTGAATTCCTCCTAGTTGGATGTTTTAATTTTCCTTTGAACAATAGATTCAATCTATTTTTATTTCATATATCATATTTTCAAGGTGTGTGAAGAGATTTATAGTGAATAGTTAAGTGATATTCATCTATCTTTGTTTTCTCTCAATACTTTCATGTTTGATGCAAGTTGTTCCACTCTAGGAGGTCATATGAAATGTTTTCAAGTGTATGGGTCAGTTTTAAAGTGTATAAAAGTTTCCTTAGTGTCTGAAACTGATCTTTTATTCATTTATCTTGGATAGTCCTCATGCATATCACCTTCATATTAAAATACTAATGTTAGAGCATTCTAGGACTTTGAAGCTTGTGTTGTAGATCTTGTTTCTTAGTGAAATAAATATGATGTTCTTGTTTAAATCCTTATGGTTTATCAAACCCTTAGACTATTTGAATTTAATTCATACTTTTGTCCCTTTTACACAAACAAATAATTAGTTTAGGTGATAAGCACTTCAAGGCAAATTCAAGGAGCTAGCCCTTAAACCTAGAGGTCTACTTCTACTATAGGTAAACCAACATACTTATAAGTATTATTATGTTTCAAAAATATGGATAAGGTTTGAAAAAAATTCTCTAGGGTGAAATATTTGGTGACAATAGTTCTAGCAAACCTGTTGGGAACTATTATCCTCAAGACAACTTGTCAAGGTGAATGTTGGTCTTGACAACATCAACTACAAATTGGTGTGCTATTCTACATTTAGAAAATTTATTCAAGGTAAAATATAGTTTTATACCATTCTTTTGTCATATATTTCATCTCATACTTCATGGTCCTTACTAGTTCATCTTCTAGTAGAGCTTTCAATCCTATCAATCCACCTATTCAACCTGAACTTCCTCTTGAAGTTAAACACCCTTAGCTTATTCTGCACTTTGAAAAACAAGAGGATTTTTCTAGTCAAGAGAGCGAAGAGATGGAAGAAATCATGTATAGGAAACATGCCTTCCATACCTTTAATACCAATAATCCAATCCATCTTGATACCCATGATGACATTCCCCCTAATGATACAAAGAGTGTGCCCACATTTAATGGTGAAGGTTATGTCATACCTAGTGAACACATTAGGGATATCTCCATTTTTTTTAGTTTCCATAATGCCACTGAAGAAAATATTTCCATTAGAATCCTTGTGATATCCCTTAGATGGAAATAAATTTATTGGTATAAGACTTTGCCTAGTGGATACATCACTTCATGGGATGACTTTGGAGTGTTACTAACATCAAGGTTAAGATGAAAGTGACCATACATCATCTCAATGTTATCCAAAGATCCCTTAAAGAAATAATGCATGAATTTAATAAAAGGTTTCAAAAGACTTGGTAAATATTTCCTCCTCCCATGAGACTAAATGTTATATTTATGTTTCCTACATACTCAAGATCCATTGGTACTGATATTTTCATCATGCTTAAATCCATGGGTGGTTTCAATCTTGATAAAGCATATGAACTTTTTGTTAGAGCTTAAAATGGCCTCATTCAAGTTAGAAAGTTACCTCCTAATTTTTCTATCCCTCAACTTCCTAATGTTCTTGTTGTTTCTCCAAACATTGCTCAATTTCATAATGTTAATGCCAAGCCTAAGACTACTCTTAAGAAGGTAGAATATGATGTTGATTGGAGGGCAAAATTCTTAGCCTTAGAGGCTAAAAATAGGTAAGCCAATAAACAAAAATTTGTCTATAAAAATAATTATCCTAATAATAATAATAATATGGTCATCAATATGGACAAGGGAGAGGTCAAGGGCAGCCTAACTTCAATATGCTTCCCAATGTGTACAATCCTCATTCTACTTCTAACATAATAAATATGGTACCAATGTATAACAACTTGGTACAAGGAAGAGATTAGAAACAAATCCAATTCATGGATGATAATGAGGGTGGATATAAATCTCTATTTGATCAAGGAGGATTCACTCCTCTCCTATCAGCTAAAGATGAGGTTTTAATATAAGTCAAGGTTGGCAACCTCAAGAAGAAAGCTTCACCAAATTCCTAGTTAAGGACACTTTTATGCTCAATCAAGGAACTTATTTTGTTAAAAACACTATATCCAAGAGGAAGGATTTAGGAGGTGATATCAATGTGCCTTCAAGTTCATATAATCCTCCTAAAAGGAAGTAAATCATTATCAGAGTTGTTGCCAAAATTCAGATAATGTGAGTGCAATGGAGACGTGATCACATAAGTTGAAGCAAGTGCAAACCACATAGATGCTAAAGCAATTTGAAAATAACACGAGAAGATAAATTGCACAAGACAAAATGGAGAAAACCAAATTTTGATTAACATGAGATGGCCAATGTGAGGACTACAAATAGGAGAGTACATAAGTAACTCCTCCACAAAAGGTGGACAAGGCACCCCAAGAATAGACTGTAACATCTCCATGAAAGGTGGTGACAAGGTGCTAAGAATAGAGAAGTAACTCCCATCAAGGGAGTTACTTATGACATTATTATGACACCTATGACACATCTATGACACACACCTCCACATAAGCTAGCCTATCCCAAAAATGTAGGAAAACTCCATGTATGCACAAGAAATACAATTTCCCTAATTAATAAATAAGGAAAAATAAAAACCTACACTAATACCCCCCCATAAGCATAACTTAGGTGGGCAGAGTGGAAATATAAAATGGGTCCTGACAACTAGGCCTGATGAGGTACCCATGTACAAATGCAATCTCCCATAAGATAGAGAATAGGAGAAAACCCGTAGGAAAAAACTCCCCCCCAAAAGAGAGACATAAAATAAAGAAGAGGCTAGTGGGCCCCCTAAAGATGATGCTACTGTAGATGTAGACTACACCCCAAAAAGAGCTCATAGATGGATGAACTTGATCTCAGTGAAAGGTTTATTGAAAATGTCTACAACTTGTTCTGAAGACTAGTAAAATATCAAGTCAATGACCTGATTATGAATAAGCTCTCAAATGAAATGCATGTGAATCTCTATGTGCTTGGTCCATAGGTACTAAACTGGATTCCTGCAAATCTAAATGGTACTCTGGTTGTCACAATAAATGATGGTGAGCTACCTAATAGGAATGCCAAACTCAAAAAGTATCCCTTAAAGCCAAATATCCTTAGTAGCTTCATTAACAGCTCCCCTATACTCTGCCTATGTGGATGATATATCAATAGCATTCTGCTTCTTGCTAGACCAACTGATAGGTTTTGAACCAAGAGAGAAACTATAACTAGAAGTGGACTTGTGAGTCTGTGAATCACTAGCCCAGTTTGAATCTGTATATCCAACCAAGTTAACCTCTATTCCAAATCTGTAATGAATCTCGTATCTATGTGAACCCTGTATGTAATGCAAGATCCTCTTAGTTGCTTTCCAATGTAGCTCATGAGGTTCCTGCATGAATCTGGAGACAAGTCTGACTATATATGATATGTTAATCTTGGTGTGAGTCAAGTAGATGAGACTACCAACAAGTTGTTGATAACGAGTGCCATCAACCAATGGTGAAAAACAATCAGCCTTAAGCTTGACTCCTGATAGAAAGGGAGTCAGAGATGGCTTACAATCAACCATGTGAAACTGAGCCAATAAGTCAAGAGCATACTTAGGCTGTGCAAGAGAAATCCTTAAATCTGACTGTGAGATCTCGATGCCAAGGAAGTAGTGCAACAAACCCAAGTCTATCATGTCAAATCTATCCTAAAGAGATGCCTTCACTGCTACAATAGCCAATGAAGAACTCTAAGTGATCAAAAGATCATCAACATATATAACCAAAATCAAGAGCAAATCATCCTACCACAAGAAATAGACATTGGGATCAGAATGGCACCTAGTGAAACCCATTGTGAGAAGGAAGGAATCCATCTTGGCATACCAAGCCTAAGGGGCCTGTTTGAGGCCATAGATAGATTTCCTAAGTCTGCATACTAAGGAAGAATCTTGAACAAATCTTGGCTGCTACTCCATATAGATCTCCTCCTCTAGGTCTCCATGAATAAAGGCACTCTTCACATCCATTTGATGCACATCCCAACCATCTACTATGGCAATAGCCAAGGTGAGCTTGATATAAGTCATCTTTGCAACAGGTGCAAAGGTATCTAAGTAGTCAATGCCTACCACCTATGACAAACCCTTAGCAACCAATCATGCCTTGTACTTATCAACTGACCTATCTATTACAAACTTGGTCTGATATATCCACCTCCATCAAACCATCTTTCTTCCCTTAGGAAGTGAAGTCAGATCCCAAGTGTGATTTTTTATTAAGGAAGAATATTCTTCCTCCATAGCACCATCCCACTCAGGTACCCCCGATGCCTCTCAAAAAGTTTATGGATCTAAAACTAAAGCAAAGAAGGCATGTGGATCTCTCTAAAAATCCCCCTAGTACATCTATCATCTGTGGGATCTCTTGCCCAAGTGCCAACACTCCCAAGTGTCTGTCTAGCCCAAAGTGGCCCAAAAGTGGGTGAGTCAGGTGCTAACTCCTCATCCTTTGATTGACTAGAGGTGGATGACCTTGCATCACTGTCCTCACTGTCTAAACTCAAAGAATAAGAATATGTCTCTGGCTCAAGGACCTACTATGGCTGATCTAAATTTGATGAGGAATCATCATGAAGAAGTAGATCCAATGAGGGAGAATAAGTGTCAAGTGTTGAGTCTCTAGGACTCTCCTAAAAATGGACACTTCTCTTGATGAACAACTCATGAGTGACTGGATCTAGAAGGCGATATCCCTTAATACCATCCAGATATCCTACAAAGATGAAAGGCTTGGACTAACATTCCATAGCTTTACATTTCTTCTTCTGAATGTGTGCCATGGTTGGGGATCTGAAAACCCTGAGGTGCTCAACATCAGGTTTCCTTTTATGCTAAGCTTCAAAGGGTGTTATCCCTTTCAAAGCTTTGTGAGGAACCCTATTTTGAATGTAGCAAGCACAATTGATGGATTCATCCTAGTACTATGGTGCTAAGTATTTGGAGTGAATCATATAGCTACCCATCTCTTTCAAGAACCTTTTTGTGCATTCTGCAACCCCATTCTATGAAGGACTGTAAGTGACTATGCGCTATAAATCAATCCCCTCTATGGTGCAAAACTACTCAAACCTAATGTTGACTACTCCCCTCCATTATCAGTTTGAAGAACCTTGATGGATTTCTCACTCTGTTTCTCAACAAGAGCCTTGAATTCTAGAAATTTTCAAACGTTTCAAACTTTTGTTTGAGAAAATATATCCAAGTGTACCTAGAGAAATCATCAATGAAAGTGAGGATGTACTTGGCCCTTATGAAAGATGGTTTGGGAAAGGGTCCCAATACATCACTGTGGACTAACTCCAAAGGTTGTGAAGCCCTCCAAGCTTTGCCTTTGTCAAATTTTGCTTCGAGATGCTTCCCAAGGGAGCACCCCTCGCAAAGTCCTTTTGAGAATTGGACATAAGGCAAGCCAATGACCATGTCATTTTTACAAATTTGCTCAAGATAGTGGTAGTTAAGGTGGCCAAACCACTCATGCCACAATTTGCTAACTCCATCTAAATGAGTTAGAAATGCTATTGGAGAAGGTGTATAAACTGGCTTGGTGATCTGCCCTACCCACTACCACTGTAGTATCACTATGTAACTCCCCAATAGCCACTAAATTTGGTGAAAACTCAATTCTCATACCCTGACCAATGTGAGTGATTTGGTACACTGATAGGAGATTGGTTGAAAGAGAAGGAACACTTAGAACATTATTGAATGTTCCTCCTTCCATTTCAACTGACCCTCTCCCTACAACGAAAATTGTGCTATCACCCAAACTAATTGAATTCATGCTACAAGGCTCTAAAAATGAAAACTCAACTAGTGAAGAGCCCATGTGGTGAGAAGCACCCGAGTCAATGACCCATGAAGATGAAGAAATAGCTGTAGCTACAAGTGCCTTTCCCTTTTCTTTCTCCTTACCCTTGCCTTTTACCTTAGTAGAATCTTGGGTAGATGAATTCTGCTTGATGGACTCAGGAACACCTATGTCATTCTTCTCTAAAAATGAAAACTCAACTAGCGAACAGTCCATGTGGTGAGAAGCACCCGAGTTAATGACCCATGAAGATGAAGAAATAGCTGTAGCTACAAGTGCCTTGCCCTTTTCTTTCTCCTTACCCTTGCCTTTTACCTTAGTAGAATCTTGGGTAGATGAATTCTGCTTGATTTATTTGTTTCTTCATGCATTTGTGTTCATCATGCCCTATCCTTTTACAATAGGCACACTTAACTTTCTCCTTCGGTGTAGCATTAGAGGATGAAGACTCAGTGTTATTTTTGGCAAGATTGGTGTTTTCTTTCTTCTTGTCTTGGTCCTTGTTCTTTTTCTTCTTCTCCTTTGTTGAAGTCTTATCCTTACCATTTCCAGTGATCAAGGCTTGGGGTTGAGTAGACTTTATTGTGCCCATCTGAATTAGCTTATGTTGCTCCCTAGTCAAGTCAGCAATGAATGAATCCAAAGAATGCATTTTCCATGTAGTGCTAAGGGCACTTTTTGTGGCATGGAAAGTGGAGACAAAGACTGAATAGCTTGGACCTAACTTTGTGAGAATATAAAGTATGAGTTGATCATCTTTCTTCTCTATCCTACATTCTTTCAATTACAATCTAAGGGCCTTAAACTTAGTGAAGAAGTCCTGTAGGGTGTCAAAGTTGCTAGGACTTAGACTTATGAGTTTGTTTTCGAGCTCATGACCTCTCATCTCATCAAGCTTTCCAAATAAATTTTTTAAGGTGCCCCATATTTCATTGGGAGTCTTAGAGGATTCTAGATGGAAGAAAGGTTTTGGAGACACAGACAAGCTCAATAATCCATAGGCTTCATCACTATGGTTGTACCACTTGACCTTTTTAGCATCAGTGTTGGGTTCTACTTCAGTACCCATGGTGATCTTATACAACCCTTTACTTCTAAGAATGATTGACATTTTAACCTTCCATTCATGATAGTTGAAGGGTGTTAGGGGTTTAAGTTGAAAAGAATCCATTTTTTAGATGAATTTAGGTGAAGTTGTGTTGATTGCAAGTTGTGAATTTATGTAGAAAGGTGAATGAAAGTGAAGTTTTGCAAGTTGTGAAAAAAATCACACCCCCTCCCAAAATATTGAGCCCCCTACCCAAATATTCAAGTTCATGCTCAAAAGACGTTAGACTCAGCCAAAATGTGTTGTAGAGTAATCAGTGCAAGACTAAAGCAAACAGGATGTTGGACTCAGCTGAAAATGCGTCTCGAGAGACCCAAATTTTTGGCACTTTATAAACTAGTGAATTTTTGACAAATAACAAGCCTACACTATGTATAATTTAATTACAAATTCTTTTACAAAAAATGACACCCAAATTTGAGCTACCGTTTGCTGGATATTAAAGGTTCAATTTTCCGTAAACTAGTGTTTTTGCAAAAAAAAGCACTAAAACATTAAAAAAATGCCTGTTATGAAAGAGAAAGTGGCCTTCTAACCACTCATTAGATTCATCACAAAATGAGGAATCCAAAGGAGGATTTTGTGAGGGGGAATTGGCCTCCTGGCCACCCAGGCCTCACCCTTCGTCTTCGTAGGTCGAAGATACAGGTTAAAATTAAAACCCCCAAAATTACCAAACTATCTAAAAAACTTAATATTCAGTCAAATTGATTGATTTTTGTTTTACAAGTCAATTTTTAACTGAAAATAAAAGTTGAAGACAAAATATAATAGAATGGCAAAGTGTTTAAGGGTCCACATGGGACGCCAAACAAGAAGAGGGCACCTTTTTCAAGAAATCATAGTCCAAATTTTAGCAAAAAAACCAAAACAAATATGCAGACCTCCTAGATGGATTGTTTGAGGCATGGTAGAATATTCTCATGAAGAACAAGGGTGATATGCTAGTTTCAAGACAACAAACAAAATAGGGAGTGGCGTTCCAAAAAAAAAATAGTTCTAAATTTTTTTTGCAAGAAAAAACACCCTGCAGACCTGGACGCCGTACGGCTAAAGGCACCTTACTGGAAGGATTGCTACTGCTGCACCTTGTTGGAACTGACTGCTACTGCTACACCTTATTGGAACTGACTACTACTACTACACCTTGTTGGAAAGGATGCTACTGCTGAAACTGCACAGAGTTGCAAAAGCTTGGAATGACCTCAATCAACCTTGGAGAGTGCTACTCCTCCCTCTACTGCTCCACACAACAATGGTGTCCAAGCTAACTGTTGAACCTGCCCCTGAAGTGAAGACAACTAAGACACCCAAAGGCCAAGGATTCCCAAGAAAATGATACTAGAAATGATATATATATATATATATATATATATATATATATATAATTTTAGATCAAATCTAGAAGATAAAAAAACAAAAAGAACTCCACTCCTCTTGATTTCAAAATGAACTAAAAGCATAACCAGACACACGATTACCATTCTTGCTCTGATACCATATCGGATTTGTTTCCAAAATTTGGATAATGTGAGTGTAATGGAAACATGATCACACAAGTTGAAGCAAGTGCACACCACACAGATGCTAAAGCAATTTGAAAATAACACAAGAAGATAAATTGCACAAGACAAAATGGATAAAACCAAAATCTGATTAACATGAGATGGGCAAAGTGAGGACTAAAAATAGGAGAGTATGTAAGTAACTCCTCCATAAAAGGTGGACAAGGCACCCCAAGAATAGACTATAACTCTTCCATGAAAGGTGGTGACAAGGTGCTAAGAATAGAGAAGTAACTCCCATCAAGGGAGTTACTTATGACACTTTTTTTGACACCTATGACACATCTATGACACACACCTCCACATAAGCTAGCCTATCCCACAAATGTAGGAAAACTCTATGTATGCACAAGAAATACAATTTTCCTAATTAATAAATAGGGAAAAATAAAAACCTACACTAATAATCATGAATATAAGCATGGTAGTCCCAAACACTCCTACACCAATATTAGAATGTGGTAAGGTCTATTCAAGGTACCTCAATTCCTCAAGTTTCAACAACTTCCTTTCTTATAAGGACTCAAGTTAAGGTAATAATTTATATTTTAAACATATTGGATTCATTGAAGAATGCCAAGGCATCCATTTCCCTTTGGGATGTCCTCTATATGCCTAGCCAAAAGTATATTTTACGAAAATAGTTGTCTACTACCCCTACTAGTCGTTCACTTTCAAGTTAAATTTATAGTAATTTATCTCTTAATAATTCCCCTAATAAAATTAATGAACCATTTATTAAAGCTAATAATCCTCCACCATTTTACCTCACTCTCATAGTAGGGGACAAACTAGTACATAATTGCATACTTTATAGTGGTGCTTCTACATTACTTATGCCCAAAGCTTTAGCTAATAAGTTGGGCCTAAAATTTGAACCCCATAGCAAAGGAGTGCTTTAGTTAGATAGTAAACCTTTTAAGACAATAGGGTTGATCAAAAACTTGAAGGTATTCCTCCATGACTATATTAGTTTTCCCATCCTCCAAGACATTATTGTTGTTGACCTTCCCATTTTGGAATCTTCATTTCAAGATATTTCACAACCAAGATAGTTGGCTACCTTTCAACTAATTGGTAATTTTTAGAATTTAGGACATGATATGGAACCAAGGTGACCATAATAAATTAGCCTCTTGTAAGGTTTCACATTAAGCCTTATGTTGAAGCAAGCTCTAACTTTAATTGTGTGATCAATGAGAAGGAGGAGTCTAATGTGGATGATTATGCTACTTATAAACTTAAAGGCATAGTTGACTTGTTTTTAGATAATTATGGTGTATATTCTTATGAGCATGATCCTTATGCATACTTTGAGAAAACTGACCTTGGCACCTATATCATCCATGAAGATCTATTTGAGGGAGCTAGAGTAAGTGTTGAGCATTATTTCTCATAAGATACTGAGAGTAACTACTTGATCCATGTATATGATTATGATGGATTAATGAACCTAATTGGTCCCCATAGTGAAAATAATTATGTCTTTATTATTGCTATTGAGGAAGTTTCCCTTGATGATGACATTTATGAGGAAGATGACTTGTGGAAAAGTTCCAATGTCATATGTCAAGATTTTGACTAGTTGGATAAGATCCCTTTTCCCCTGAATAATTTCATATTTGATGTCAAGATTTTTGATGAAACTAATGATTAGGTTATTGATTTTTTTATCAAGATTGAAAATTAGTGAAGGAAGATGAATATCAATATACTATCCAAGAGTCTACAATTATAGAGGAGTCTCATGAATCTAAGGTAGATTTTGTTGTGTTTAAAGAAGAGCCAAAATATCCATCTGAGGTAAGGTAAAATTTGGATCATAAAGAAGAATAACTTGATGATCATATACATCAAGTACATTCTTCCCAAGAAGATGAAAATAGTGAAATAGATGTCATACCTTCTAGTTTTTAGTTTGTGAAACTCCAATCAGGTATGCCAAAGATTAAAAGGATTGTAACTCTAATAAAGGATCTTACAAAGCAATAAAGAGCATTAATTAAGGCTCAAAATATTCCACTTGTAGACATGAGGAGATCAAAAGATGGTAATCTTCTTGACTATCTACATATTCAAGTGAATGATGATGAGAATGCTTCACATGCTAGATTTCCTTCATGGAGTGATAAAGATTCAAGAGAAACCATATTTTACCCTAGTTAAAGTATGGTAAGGTGTATCATATCTCAAGAGTGAGGTTTTTAAAATAGTATTTAGGTGTGTGTGTGTGTGTGTGTGTGTGTGTGTGTGTGTGTGTGTGTGTGTGTGTGTGTGTGTGTGTGTGTGTGTGTGTGTGTGTGTGTGTGTCTTTCTTTCATTTGTGTGTTTGTTTCATAAGTGGTCTTGAGAACACATGTTTGTTTCCATTTGATGTGTCTTGTTTTCATTCTATTTCTATTATGTTTGGTGTGTTTTAAAAGGAAAATTGTGTCTCAAAATTATGTACAAGTGACTCCATGTTCCAATGGATAGGATTAGGCTATTGGTCTTGGTATAGCAAGCATACCACCCTTGGGAAATCACCAAGAATATTTACTATTTTGACCATAAATCAAAATAGGTCAACCCCATATAGTCCAAAACTTGATATAAGGGTATA
This sequence comes from Torreya grandis, assembly GCA_037957365.1. NCBI lineage: Eukaryota > Viridiplantae > Streptophyta > Pinopsida > Cupressales > Taxaceae > Torreya > Torreya grandis. Next base: position 495,512 of record JARHVA010000623.1, read on the forward strand.
TTATCATAATATAGGGTTTTTTTTGGTCGTTTTGATGTGATTTAATGTGCTATTAGCATTTGTCATGGTCACTTTTGGTCTTTATGTCATTTTATGTCACTTAGGGGTCATTTTGGGTCATAAATGAAGGTGGTAAAATTTTCCAAGGTGTCCAAGTGTTATAAACTCTCTTAAAATGTCCAATATGTTATATTACTTGTTAGAAGTGTCAGTCCTAACTAAAAATTTTAGGCTCCTATTTGAAAATCAAGAAAACAAGTGAAAAGGAGTTTTGGTAGTTGTATGACTTATAAAGGAAAGTGGCATGTAGGAAGAGATTGTGTAATGGATATTAAACTTCCTTAACTTCATTTACATTATTTGTCTACTTTGGATGTGCTAAAAATGGACCACCTCCATCACTCCACTAGACATGTAAAAATAGTTAACATATATTCTAATGGTATGACTAGTAGGAGAGGTTCCAAGTCAAATGCTCTTGGTGGTAGATATTAAAAATGTTTTAATTCAAATTCATGAAAATATTTGGAATAATGGTTGCCTATGCTTTATGAATCATTCTTAATAAGTTGATAGTTTCATTTTGCTTGCCAATCCCCACATCTTACAAGTTTTGCTTTTGTATGAACTTGTCCATATAATATAGTTAGTGAAATGGTTTCTATAGGATGTTAAATTAATTATATCATGTTTTATATGTTTTATTTAATGTTTTAAAGTGATTTTATGATTTCAAACCTCTTAGGTTTCAAGTGGAGTATGATAGTGAGGTTGCAAACATGTCAATCAATTACAAACATTTTCCTACTTTGTAATTGTTTCAAATGAGTATGACCTAATGTGTTCTATGTTTTTCATGACATTTTAATAACCATACTTAAAAATTTTAGTGTCAATATATATCATCATGAATGATGTAGTCATATGAAAAACATAGTCAGACTGCTCTAGTTGTATTCATTTATAGTCATGGTGAATGGGGTTTGAGAAGGTCTGATAATGTTCATGGAGAATACATGAATAGTTTTATTTTTTTTAAACCTTATTAGAGCATAAATAAGCAAGATAATCCCTCAAATGACATAGATAGAATGTGGATGTAAGCTCTCACATGTACACAAGCTTGCAACACCAATGTGTACCTATATGTGCCCTCAATAGATAATCACATGGAAATGAAGACATTATGATTGGTTTTAACTCATTCATGTGTGAAAGGATCCATTTAAAGACCTTGATAAGATATAATACTTGTTACAAGCCCATACACCATATACATTTACTATCTCAGCTTCATTGCCCTTATCTGCAATTGTATGCATACATACAAGTAGCTCCCATAGAGACTTGAAAATGTTGCACAAGGATGTGTAAACATGTTTTGAGACATTTATTAAGGTATTAGATTAACAAAGGTAATATGATAATAAATTATGGAACTGAGGGGTATGTATACTTGAATATTCATATGCATATATAGAGAATGGGTTTTAGGGACTTGTTTCCTTAAAAGTTACAAAATAGAGCCCCAACCACTTTTGATACCACCATATGATGAGGTGAAAAGAAGTATAGTTGACATTAAATGTTAATATATTATAACCTTTATATAGGGGTATAAATTTAAAAAGAGAGTGGGTTTTTAACTAGAGTAACATGATGTTACGAAGCCTTCATTCTTGATATTATTTTATTGTATCCTTTTAGTATTTACTACAATGTTGGAAATCCAAATGACCCTCTAGTCCTTGTTCAAGTAATAAGGGACATATTTCTATGGTAAGGTGATCTACTGAGTTAAAAGACACACCAAGGATAAAAATAACATGAAGGGAAGTTTAAGTGTGAGTTTTGACCTGCATCATCACCAATAGGTACCCAATTGCTTATAAAAAAGGCCACCTACAGTCTCATGATATAGACCCAAACATAAAAGAATATAAATAATAAAACCTCAATATTGGAATTACCTCCAAAGATATTAAACTTAATCCTAGATCATGTGACATAGGTTCAAAATCCTACATATACACCTATAGGATCCATTTTTGCTTCAAGAAGGGTCAACTATAGTTGACTATAGTTAACAGTGTTTAAAGGTATGACTACCTTAGTGATTGGCTTAACATAGATATGATGTGAAATGACATAAATGAATATATTATTATATTAATGACTTAAATAATATGGTGAGGCAATGATAATATGTCTAAAATTCAAATTTCACCTATAGGCAAGTTCTTCTCTAAGGAGAAACACAGTCATAATTAACCTATAGTCTAAACCAGTCAAGAGAGAGTGTGCAATGAAGGGTTTTGTAAAAAACTAGAGGATAAATTTTTTATATTACTCTCATAGTTAAAATTATCACTTCATAAATATCATTATATAGTTTAAATAGAGCATGGAGTGGGTTTTCATGTAACATACAATCCACATGCCAACACTGCACATAGTGAACACCACATAGTTTTCCTTGAGGTCTTGATGACGTTTGGAGATAATAATGATGTGAAAAAACCCTAAAAATTTGTATATATTGTCTCCATGACCTATTAAATTTTATCATGTATTCAAATCACTTAATAAAATAGGGAGAGTGCCCTCTATTCTACCTTAGATAAAGGGCACTCTTAGAGAACTAAACCTTATAGGTTTAAAGGAGTATTGATGAGAAGGTGAGATAAAAGATATGAAAACATTGTAAGAGGATGTTGAGATATGATTTGTACATGGACCAACATATATAATGCTTCACATATGCTTGAGACTAAATAGGGTAGCCTAAACCCATAGATATGTAGATATACCTAGTAGGTCTTAGTTAGGCCTAGTATCTAATAGGGTCCAAATCTCACTTATATCACTATGTGAACATTATAATCCATTTTAACATGTTAATATGGATTTATAAGGTTTTAAATAACCTTTTTTGTTTCGAAAAATTTGATAAAGAGATCAATATTATCTTAGATTAACTCAAGCTTGCACAAAATTTAGGAATCAACTCAAGAAAGCAACTTTGAAGGTTCAAACTAGCATGGATGCTTAGCATGGGAGATCAAGGAGATATAATATGTTAGATAGGGTCATAAAAAATGTTTTAGTTGAATTTTTTCATAGTTTGAATGTCATAATTTCATGAACAATCCTTAAGGGGTAAAATTGCCTAAAACCTTCTAAAACCATTGGTAATGACTTGATGGAGAAGACAAAGAGGGAAAGGTATTTAGATGACATATTTTTTGTAGGAAAGTGACTAGGACTTATATATGACTTCTAGGTCACCCTCTCATCATATTGAGTTGTACCCTACTTGTATTGATAGGGTGAAAATTAGCTTTTACTAATATATTTATGTATTTTGAAGGTATATAAGGGTTCCATAATATGAAAATCACTTCGGTATGAATATTGGGACCTATAATAAATCATAATATACATTTATTACTTCATGAGAGTTCACAAGTGCCTTTACTAACACCTTCATCTCAACTAGTCCAAACTGGCATAGTGAACAAAGGAGTGATCACCAAGTGAGAATATGAAAAATATAATTTTGATGATTTTTAAGGTATACCTAATGGATCTAATGGAATGAGGGATATTTAAAAAATTTATAAACTCCCCTTTACATATTGGATTGGAAACTTGAAGGCCTCTTTGGTACCAAGTGTGAAGGGTGAGTGAAATGAGGGTGATCATAATTGTAAGTAGCGATGAGTCATATTAAAAATAATGTCAGTGATTAGGGAAATAAACAATGCATGATTGGGATTGTTTATAACACCCATTCATAGTGAAATAATCAAATTTATCCCTAATTTAATGTGGAGAACTCAAAATATGCCAAATTATGAAGGCAGTTTTTAAGGAGCAAGTTAAGAGTCCTACTCCACATTTTAGGAGTTTCATGCTTTAAGGAACATTTTTCTAGGTAGGCCTTGCATGGTATATTCCATATTAATTTATCCTATATATGTAACTACTTATATTATCTTGACAAGTTTTTTTTGACTCTTGGACTTCATTCTTCACTCTCCTCTCTCATATTCTATAAGTACTAGCCATTTTGGCTCTTGTATTCTAATTCCACACCATGTATGGTTAAACCCTATAGGTTTTATATTGTAATTTGAATTTTAGAAATAAATAAAACATAATTTTAGATCATATATAAGGTTTTCAAAGTGAGTTAGGATATCCATAATTAATGGCTAAGTGATATTCATCTACCCTTACTTTCTCTCAATAGTTTCATTCTTGATGCAAGTTGTTCCACTCTAGAAGGTTTTATGAAGTGTTGTCAAGTGTATGGCTTAGTTTACAAGTTTAAAAGTGGAATTAGTATCTAAAAATAATATTTGGTTCATTAACCTTAGATATTCCTCATGTATATCACCTTCATATTTAAATACTAATATTAGAGCATTCTAGGACTTTAAAGCTAGTGTTGTAGGTCTTTTTTATTAGTGAAAGAAGTATGATGGTCTTGTGTAAATCCTTATGGTGTATCACCCCATTAGATTATTTTTATTTCATGTATATTTTTTCCATTTTACATAATAAAATAGTTAGTTTAGGTGATAATCACTTCAAGTCTAATTCAAGGAGATATTCCTTAAACCTAGAGGTCTACTACTATAGGTACACCCACATACATAAAAGTATTCCCATGTTGCCCAAATCTGGAGAAGGCTTGAATAACCTTCTATAGGGTGAAATATTTGGTGAACATAGGTCCTTAAGTTGTTTCAAATTACACATCATATTGTTTTTTATTCATACTCTTTCCCATGACCCTCACTACCTATAACTCACTCCCCTCTGCTCAAACCACTCTCATTCCCAATTCTTGTCAAACAAACTTCATAACTACTTACATGCCTTATGTAAGATAAGGAGAAGAAAATAGTTATTGGGGTGGGTTAATATAGTTTTATACCTTAGATAAGAGTCAATTGAGCCTATATATAAATGTAAATAGGATAAGATAGGGTTCATCAAGAACCACATACTATATTCACTCAAACGAGGTATTCATAGCCGACAGACCTACAATAGACCACATACATCCTAGCTATAGTACTTCATACTTGAGGAGTAATGAGAGAGGTGGTAAATTGTGTTCATAAATGTTATTAATGGTTTGAAATATATTTTAAATGTTAAATAATTTCAAGTAGTATTGGAGGGTCAAAAATCTAAAAGGAGAAAGCTTAAAACCTCACACAGTAAGAGAGCTAAACTATCAGTTATGACTAGTTGTGTGCCTAAGATTATGAACAGGTTATGTAAAGAAAGGGTAGATAATGATACTATTTTAATGTTTTATGATTCTTTTTTAAATCACAATAAATTTCATGAGCATTAAATAGGATCATTGGTTGAAGATGAGATTCTAAATTTGTAAAAGGACACAATTCCTTATAGACCTACATGCGTTCTTGTAGAGGGAAGGACAATATAAGAAAGAGACTTATAAAAATATTGGTTTGAAAGGTTATAAAGACCATAATATGTACAATGAGACAATATATTGTGCCTTACAAGGTCTACATGACTCTAAAGGCCAAGAGGAAGTGTTTTCCACCTACAATATAGTTAAGAACCTAATTGAGACTTATCAAAATATGGGTTTGAAAGATTATAAAGACAAAAATATGTATAATGAGACAATATATTGTGCCTTAAAATTTATACATGACTCTAAAGGCCAAGAGGAAGTGATTTCCACCTACAATATAGTTAAGAACCTAATTGAGACCTATAAATAGGGTGAAAGAGAGTATGATTGTGTTAAAACCTTGGGTAAAAGTGATATTTTGGAATGTAAATATTGGGGATTTTAATTTATCTTTATATTATTAGTATCCTCATTTAATTGGCTTAATGATCAAGATAGATAGTGAAGACATAATGACCTACATAGGACTATTAGGCCTAGTCACACCTAAATAGACCTATACATGTAAATCAAGGGTTTATAATTGATTATTTAGGTCATAATTTTTTTTGGAAACCTAAAAAATTAGGTAATAAATAAATTTTAATATCCTCAAGTTTAATTAATCCCAAACTCAAAAAAGGAGATGTTGACGACCTAACTAGGCCTAATAGGCCTAATCTAGAAAACATAATCCTACATTTATTTCAAGACATTTGTTTGTGAAGTGATATTGATGTGAAAATATTTGAGAAATAATTTATTATAAGTATTTAAAATTATTATAGACCTTAAGTGAGGAATAAGGTACTAAACTTAGACCTTAAAGGATTTTGTAGGCTTGACTATGTAAAAGCCCTAGGCCAAAAGATGAGAATACAAGGGACTAAGTTATTATAGGACTTAGATATAAAGGTGTGGAAACACTAATGGAATGAATATGTGTTAAAAATAAATCATTATATAGTGGATAAAATAGGATTAAATCACTGATGTTTTTATATTAGCCTAAAAAACTCAAACTTAATAGTCGTCACTGTTGTCTACAAGTAGTCTTATGAGATAATAAGAACAGAAATGTAGTTTTGGAATCCTAAGGAAGTTATATAATGTTATAAATTGGTGATTGTTAAAAATAAATCATTATATAGTGGATAAAATAGGATTAAATCACTGATGTTTTTATATTAGCCTAAACAACTCAAACTTAATAGTCGTCACTGTTGTCTACAAGTAGTCTTATGAGATAATAAGAACAGAAATGTAGTTTTGGAATCCTAAGGAAGTTATATAATGTTATAAATTGGTGATAAATAATTTATTATGGTGATTAAAACCTCAAATAATCTATAGGACATCCAAACCTCCAAAACTTAGTTCAGGCCAATTAGGCCAAAAAGCCTACTTTAGGCCTAGAAGGCCCACACCACCATAGAACCATGCTCAGAATATCCCAATCTAAATGACACAATGATAAGGTATAGGGGATGATTAAAATATTATAAATGATTTTTTAGGTATGGGAATACAATATAAATATCAATTTTAGTCTTAGGACTAACTCAAAATACACAATCCTTAACATTTAGTTTGAGGCATCTATTCAAGTGCTTGGATATTTCACCACAAAGGATTCACAAAAAAATATTTTAATGAGAAATGGGGATTTGTGTATAATTTAAATACATGGAGGATTTATTTGTATTTATGGTCCCATATTTATGAATAAATGTTAAAACTACTAGCATGTCTAGATTGCCTACAAAAGACTACAATCACACTTCCCTATGTTCAAATCTTGACACACCTTTTTCATGGGAACTCAAGCTTATTATGAAATTTTAAGGGTTATATGGAATAAATTTCTATGTAAATAAGTTTTGGTTTTGAGTTTCATACTTTATGAACCATCGTTAAGATGTTAGACCTCCAAAACCCTCCTTAAAACCTACTACAAACTAGTCTCGAGAAAATTCAATATTTTGGAATCCATTTGAAATGTAATGATCATATAGACACTTGAATCATAAAATAAACTTAGAGAGGGTCTTAACCATGGTAATTTGTTATACAAAACTATACGAACCTATCTAAAAACCATGCTTTTTAGGAAAAAGAGGAAAAAAGAGGTACAATGTAGTTTAAGATGATGTCAATCATTGGATATGTCTATTTGGTACTTGTTTCATCTTATAAAGTCATTATATGCTCACAAACATACCTATAAATACCTTTGTGAGTTTATTATAATTATCTAATCTAAAAAAAAGAAGGATATCATGACCTAATCACCTAGTCTGGTAAGGTTATAGGTACCTCATGATTGAAACCTATATCTTCATTCATCCACTCATGATTTTTCATAATAGTGTTGTTAGGATTTCAAATTGAGTGGATGAATGAATCATATAGGTACATCACCATCCCTTAGAGTAGATTTACATTATGAAATATTTGTCCCTTTTCACCCCAAAAATAGTAAGTTTTAATGAATTGAGAAATAAGTGATGTACTAAGGGAGATATAACTATAACCTAGAGGTCTAGTCTAGATATAGGTAACCCAAAATCTTTAGGCCATTCCCATGTTAGTCCATGTTTCAAGAAGAATTGGACACTCTTCTTCACAAGGTGCAACTTGGGTTTCTAACAACACCACCACATTGGAATCACTAGTGACCTTGTTTGGATCATGATGGTTACCCCAAATCTATTTTTATTAGAAGATGATAAATTTTTAGAATCTAAAATAGGGAAATCTTTTAGTGACTAAGTATTTAGATAAATTCACTAAGCTCATAAAGTATGTTTCAAAGTATCAGGAAGATGATAGGTTTCACATTAATAAATTCATTTTAGGATTAAAATCCTAAATTAGGTGTGATGTGGAGGTGCATGATCCATATATTATGGTTTAAGTCTTTGATAAGGGATCTAAGTAGGAGTAAAAACTAAAGTCACTTGCTCAAGTCAAAGATAAATTCAATAAAATTTTTGTATGTCCTAAAATGAATTTAAAAAAGAAGAATTGGAAGAGTGGAAAATATAAATACTATTTCAAGAGTCATAATTCCAAGTTTATCAATGATCCAAGGAATAGGAAACTAAGTAATGGTTTTAAAGGTGGTTTTATAAGGAATCAACAATCTAAATGGAAAGGGCCACCCTATAGATGATTCATCTATGGAGGTGATTGTTATGAAAGAGAATGCACTCAAGGTAAAATAGAAGGTAAGAACAGGGTTCTAATCTATAATAGCGATCTTTCTTGTACAGGATTCACATAGCTATTCACAACCAACAAGATGAGTTTTAGGATTTTCCTACTAAGTTATCAGGTACTTTGTTTAGTCAACCAGTTTTATTTTTTATTAAAAATAGAGATACTAAATGCTTTATTGATCATATTATGCATAATAAGTTATCCTTCAAATATGGTGTTATGAAAAATGCATGGTCAATTCAATAGGGAACAAATCTAGGATTAAGATTGATAAATGTTTGCTTGAAGTTGAGATCAAACTACTAGACTTCACTATGGTAGTGGATATGTTTTCAACTCCTTTGGAGGCATATGGCATGATCCTAGGGGTAAATTGGTTAGCTTAACATAAATCCAAGGTATATTGACAACTTAAAAAGGATGAATGTTTGGATTATATTTGTAGTTAATCCAAAATTTTGAGAGCTAAGAGGGAGCTTAAGTAGAGGCATATTTTTTTAATTTAATTGAAGAAAGCTTAGAGGAAAGGGTGTCAAGAATTTATTGTAAAAAAATGAGATGGAAAAATCAAATGAGCCTTTTATTGAATATTATCCTTTTCTCTAGGATTTTCAAGATGTTTTCACTATAGAATTATTGGGTTTACCTCCTAAGAGATAATTTTATTTCTCAATTGACATCATTGTAGGGTTTGAACCATAGTCTAAATCCACCAACAGAAAGATGATAATCAAGTTAGTGGAGTTGAAGGCTCAACTTCAATATTTTTTGTCTAAATTGTTAATTGGACCAAGTGTGTCACTATGGGGTGCACCAATGGTGTTCATTAAGAATAAGTATGGAACTCTTCATCTGTGTATTTATTATAAGATGTTGAATAAGGTGATGATGAAAAACATGTATCACTTACTTCACATTGATGAATTTTTGATCAAATGAATGGATCATAAATTTTCTCAAATATTTATCTTCAATCAAGATATCATTAGTTGAGTATTCATGAAGAAGACATTATTCAAAAAACCTTTAAAACTCATTATGGGCATTATGAGTTCATGGTTCTTCTTTTTGGGCTAATAAATGTGCCTACAACATCCATGAATCTCATGAATAGTGTGTTAAAAAATTATATAGATTAATTTATATTAGTCATTTTAGACAATATCCTCATTTATTCACAATCCAAGGAAGAACATCTAGGGTATTTGAAGTTGGTTCTATAGTAGTTGTGAAAGCATAAGATTTTTGGGAATTTGTCTAAGTATGTCTTCTTTCATAAAAAGGTACAATACCTTGGGAACATTATATTTCTAGAATGAATTTATATGGATCCTTTAAAGATTAAAGCCATTATGGAATGGCCAACACCTAAAAATGTCCATAAAATTTATTATAAGTTTTATGGGTTTGGTAGGGTATTATCGAAGTTAGTTCCAAAATTTTCTAACATTAAAAATCTAATTATTTCTCTTCAATAGTAAAATCAGAAGTTCATGTGGTTAATGAAGTATGAGGAAGCTTTTAGGCTTTGAAAAGAATACTCACCTTGGCACCATTGTTGAGAGTTCCTGATCCAAATAGACAATTCTTAGTGATAATTAATGCTTCAAGACATGGCATTGGAGTTATCATGCAATAGGGTTTTGTTTTACCTTATGAGTCCATAAATTTGAAATAGTATGAGGCAAATTATGCCCTACATGATCTAGAATTAGATATAATTGTTCATGCCTTATAGGTTTGGAGGCATTGTCTATTGGGAAAACTATTTGAGATCAAGACTAATAACATGGGACTCAAGTATATTTTCACCCAACCTAATTAAAATTCACATCAAAGATGATGGTTAGAATTCTTGTCAAATTATGATTGTAGTATCAACTACATTAAAGGTAAGGAAAATACAATTTTAGATGACCTTAGTTTTTGAAGGTATATAGAAACTTTGGATATTATTAGGAGTACTTTTCATGATAAAGTGGTGAAATTATCTCTAAGAGATGAATTTATGAACATGTTAATCTTGCATTGGATCAAAATGCCTATGATCATAAGTTTTATGGATTCAAATTTGAGGATGATGGTTTACTAAGGTACAAAGGATCAATTTTTGTACTGAATAAGGAGAATTTGAGGAGTGTAATACTCAATTAAATACATAATTTTCCTTATTCAGGTCATTCAAGTATAAATAATCTCTTAGTAGAGATGATACCTTTATATTTCTAGAAAATTGTCAATAAATATGCATCTAACTTTATTTATCGATGCCTAGAATGTCAAAGAGTTAAGGTTGAGCATGTGCATCTTGTTGGGTTGTTATTCCCATTTTCTATACTAGAATGGAAGTGGCAGGTTATTATTATGGACTTTTTCCAAGGGTTGTTGATGTCTCAAAACTAACATGACATGATTTTGGTGGTTGTTGTTAAACTCACCAAAGTAGCTCACTTCATTCCTAGTAACATTTATGATGATGCACATATGTTTTCAAACATATTTTTAATAGAAGTATATAGGCATCATGTATTTTTGGAAAATATTATTTTAGATAGGGATCCAAAAATGACTTCTAGATATTGGATGACTCTCAATTCAACTTTGGGTACTCAATTGAACTTTAGTACAATGTACAATCCAAAAATAGCTAGATAAATAGAGACTGTTAATTAGGTATCAAAACATATTTTTAGAATGCATTGCATGGATCAATACTAAATGTGTGAGTAATACCTTCTATTAGTTGAGTTTTCTTACAATAACTCTTACCAATCAACACTAAAAATGTCTCCATTTGAGGTAGTGTATGGAAGGTGTAGAACACCAATCAATTGATACATGCTAGAAGATAGGGTAGTCTTTGGAGTAGATATTCTTATTAAAATTGAAGAACATGTGAAATTTATAAGGCAAAGGTTGGATGAATCTAATGATAGATAAAAGGCTAATCTAAAAAGAATAGTAAGGTAGTTTTTAGTGGGAGATAATATTTTTATGGGTAAAACCATAAAAAAAAGTCTATTAAATTTTGTAAATTAGCTAAGTTATCTCCTATACATGTGGGAAATTATAAGGTCATGGAATTTATCAATCCTATAGAATACAAGAATGATTTTCCACCAAATTTAACACTCATGCATAATGTTTTCCATATGTCCTATTATTGAGGTATGTTCTTGTTGTTGGTATTGTGGCATTAATGTTATCATTGATATCTAAGATTAATGTAATTTTTTTGGTGTTGTGGCATTGATGTTATCATTGATATCAAGATCAAGATGAATGTCATTATTCTCAAGTTCAAAATTGATATCATGCATGGTGGAGTGGTATGTGATAATGAAGGCTTATGAAAATAGAGAATTTGAAGGAAACCTATTGTCTCTCTATTGAGAGAGAATTTTAATTCAACCTAACAATTCTTCTAAGGTTGATGACATGTCAAGGTCAAGATCAAGATACAATGTAAGCATACTTTTGAGCACTAGTCTTAAGGAACATTGTCATATCATGAACATGAGTATGAAAGTAGTGGTATGGTAATATAGATACACATAAGTATTATTAGATGTTAAGGATTCCCAATCATGCATATGAATTATTAAAACACTTAGGAAAGTTTCAAGGTAAACCTTCAGGGGTAAGGTATTAAGCTTAAGCGTACAACCAGACTAGTCCTAGATTATGCCTGACCTAATGAGGAGTCTTGAGGTGTTATCAATATCTATGAAGGATTAAAATCAGTATTATATCATGTGAGAATATGTTTGACACTATGTAAACATGTGTATAATATATATAATCTCTTAGAGGAAGTTTCTAGGTTAGTTCTTGGCTTAATTTTTGCATGAAGAGACCTAGTGAGAAGGCATAGGCTTGGTAACATGATGAGGTGGGTAGTATGAGGCTTGTGATAAGAATATTATAAATTTGTGAGAATAGTATGAGGTTTTATGACATTAGGATGAGTTATTGAGAATAGCGTAAGAGGTTTCAAGGTGTGTTCAAGGTCTAAGTATGACTACTAGTTCAAGTCTTGATGTGTAAAGAGACCTAATGTGGCCTAATGAGGGATCAAGTTCAGTTACCAAGGTGAAACATATCATGAGATAATTTCAAAAGGTATGATAGTTTTTATCAATTGTTTGTACCAAGTTTGAGGTCAAAGTCTAAAGGAGAAAGCATGAAATATGGTTTTGATATTTTTTGTGTGCATAAAATGAGGTATTGCACACATAATAAGTATTTTCTTATACTCTTTGACACATGAAATTTTTTCATGAGGATCCAAATAGTTTAAGGTATTTTTTGAAGGTTCATAAATTAAATTTCCTAGCATTTGTTTTGGAGTTTAGGGAAAATATTTTATGCAGAATTTCTAAGAATGAAAAATGGTTTTTAGTGCCTTAAAACTCTAACTATGACATGATATTGAAGATATTATTTTATATGGATAAAAATTGTTTGTGTGATATATTTTGGTGATTGAAACATGTATATTACTCTCCCTAGTGCATCTAGTTGGCATTGGTCTATCAGAAGAGTGAGTGGAAGCTATTAAAAAACCCCTTTTACCTTGGGTTTTTGATGTGGCAAGTAGGGTTGACCAAGTCAAAGCATGAAAATGATTGAAGGATGATGTGTGATAATTTTAGTTTTTGTAAATATAAGTTTATAAGTATTTTATATACTTCCAATATGATAAACCATTCATGGAAGTTGACCTATTGCTAAAAAGGCCTAGTAGGAAGATAGTGAGAAAAATAGGTAGAAGTGGGAATGAGATTAGGGATGTGTTGCCATAGATTAGGTATGGATCTAATTGCATATGTTTTTATTAAATACATTTAAAAAATATAAAAAATTAATATAATATTTGGAGATGCTTAAGTATAATCATAAAGTTATTTTGAAAGTGGCATGTCTAACACAATGAGGTCTGTGTTTAGTGAAGCCCTGAGATTTGTCTGTAAGACCAATATTGATATTGGAAATTATAATATATTTTTTCAATAAATTATAAGGATTATTAATGATAATATAAAACAATTTTAATTTCATAAAAGTGTTCATCTAGGTGTTCTAATTCATTGTTTCCATGACTATGTTTTGGAGCATTCAGGGAGTTTTCTGTGTGTTAGTAAGATTAATGTTCCTAATCATTTTGCCTAGATATGAAGAACCTAATGCATATTAATTTGTTATATATGTACCATATGTTAATTTTAATTTTTTTATATTCATGATAAACTCATATGGAGGTGTGAAAAGTTAAAAGTTCTTGATTGGGTTTTTAGACCTATTTGTAGTTTTGAGTAAGCATATAAAAGTAGTTAATTTGAGGTATTTTTCCCTATATGGTGAATCCTAATAGACATGGTGATTAACATTATGTCATGGATATTATATAAATATGATTGATTTATATGGTTATATGTATAATTGATTATATACTCCAAATATTCAAAGTAGAGTTTTTGGCAATGAGAAAGCCTAACTGTGATTATGCCTCATGGTGTGGTTCAAGGAATGAAATGAATTGAATGGTGTTGGGGACATAAGGTGAGATTATAAGGGGTATAATTAAAGTGTGTGTGAATTTTTAAAACCATTTATGGATTCTCAAGATGTTCCAAGGTGGTCAAAGTGAAATGTGTGCTTTGAGAAGACCTAATTGCATTAGGTCTCTATTAGGCCTAATGATGGTTTTGGTCCTTATGAGTGGTGACCAACATATGTATTGGTTTTTTATATTTTTAATTTTTTTTTGATATATTAATTTTTTTATAAAATTATTAAGAGGTTTTTTTATGACCAAGGTGTGTGATAATAAGAGTCAAGTATAAGAAAAAGGTCTAATAGGCCTATTTAGACTAGTTGTTAAATGGAGGAGATGAAGAAATGAAATAGAAGATTTTAAACTAGGTAGAGGTATTTAAGAACATAATATATGTTTTTTTAATATTTTTTGAAGTTATGATAGTAATTATATAGATGATGAGTAAGGTGATATGAAATCAATTTGTCAAGAAGAGGGTTAGTTGAGTGAAGAGGCCTAATAGGATGTTTGAGAGAGATAAAAAAAGAGTTAAAGAGAAAAAGAATGTGATCATCATTAGTTGAGTAATAAATATGTGTCCAAAGGTGATAAAAAAAATTATTTATTTTATTTGGTTCCAATTTACATAGGGGGTTTTTCTTCCTTTCAAGTTGGTGCTTGCTAAAGGCCTAGTTGAGTTGGATCTTGACTAGTGAGGGGTTGGTGCTCCTTGTGTGGTTGGTGCCTCACTAAATATTAATTGATTGCTTATAATACTATACTAAAGTATATTTTTTAGTGGTTTTTATTCCCAATGAGTGTTTCTCACATATATCTTGTGTTCATATGTTTTATGTTTATGTGGATGCTTATTTATGCATTGGTTAATGTATGTGTTTTTATGAATGCTTCATGAATGATAAGTGGAATTGAATGATTTTTTAAGGGAAATAATTCATGCCCTCCCCCCCCATTTTATTATCTATAATTCCAAAATTTGGTATCATATGAAGTACGTTCATGTAGGCCTAATAGCCTAAAGGATATCCTAAGAAAGAAAATATGGCTAGTCAAGCCTAAGGTGGTTTCTCTATAAGCAAGGATCCATTGTTCAATGGATATAATTTTGATTTTTTGAGTGTCAAGATGAGAAAATATTTAATGTCTAAATTTCATGATGTTTGGAAATTATTTTTGGATGGATATAATTCACCCCTATTTCACCTACTTATATAATAGGTAAGAAGGCTAGTGACAATGATTCAACATCAGTGAATGGTATTCTTTGTGGCATATCAAATGTAGAGCTTGTGAAGATGATGCACCATATGTATATCAAAGAGCTATGGGATAAGTTGAAGACTATCCATGAGGGACACTCTAAGGTTAATTTGGCTAAATTGGAAACCCATATAAGATAATTTGAAAGCCTAAGGATGAATGAAGATGAGACCATTGCAACCTACCTATTAAAGGTTGATGAAGTGGTCAACATCATAAGAGGCCTAGGTGAATAATTGAAAGAGTGTACTATTTTTCAAAAGGTATTGAGATCTCTAACTCCTAAGTATTATTCTAAAGTGTCTACTATTGAAGAGATGAAATAACTAGACAAGATAGAGATGGATGGACTTCATGACACCCTAACAACCTATAACATGAGGATACATGAAAGAAGATCTATAAGAAAGGAAGATACATTCATGTTAGAAAATAATTCAAAGGAGAATAATAAACAAGGTAATAAATTCAAATACAATGATGATTCTAATATTTATGATGATTTGATAGCTATGTTTTCAAGAAAGGTGAAAATTAGTTTAGGTAAATACAAGGCTAAACTACCCTTCAAGTGATTTAAATGTGGATAAATTAGACCCTTTGATAAAAATTGACCTCATAAGAATAAAATAAAGGATGATGATGATAAGAATTTCTATAGGTCTAATCAGAATAATAAAATTTTCATAAAGTATGACGACAAGAAGAAGTCTTTCAATAACAAAAGAAGATTTTACACCAAGGAAGATTGCATCTCATCTGATGAGAATAAGAGAAGTGATTATAAATATGACAATAAAGGTAATGGTCCTAAATTCAATTAAGTTATCTTCATGGCTGAGAAGGCAAGTTGTTCAAATCAAGAAGATTCAATGTGGTTGGGAGGTATTTTTGGTGATTCATATGAAGAAAAAGATGTAGTGGACTTTGAGGCTGAATTAATGAATGCTCTAGAATAACTAAAGATGGTGAAGAAGAAGAATGAGGTGAAGAGGTCTCTTGTCAAAGATTATGAGGATAAAATCAGTTTGTTTGAATAGAGATTGAGAAACAACTCCAAGGATAAAAAAGAAATAGTCAAATAGGTTGAGACTCAAATTGAGATTATGACTATAAGCATAAATTCTAAAGAAAAATAATGTGCTAAGTATGTAACTAAAGTGGATTCCTTGATATCTGAGTCAGATTAGCCATCAAGTAAGGTGAAGTCCTTTGTAAAGTTTTAACAGTGTACCAATGATCTAGACAACATTTTGAGTAGTCAAAATATTGATAATGAAAAAATAGGTCTTGGTTTCAATGGAGACCAAAAAAAGAATACTAATGTGATCAAGAATAATCAGACCTTAAAGGTAAATGGTCAATCAAGGAATTATGGTGCTATATAAATGAAGTCTAATCATAGAAATCATCTTAATGTTATATGGTATGATAATCCATTCAATGGTTCTTTTTATTCATGTAACTAATTTGGTCATAGAGAAAGGCATTGTAAAAGACCTTCCATTAATGAATATGCATGGAACTATGAGGAGAGTCATCAGTCAAGAGGGATGGGTAATTTTGTGTTTCCATCAAGATTAATAATGTATTTTAATTCTCAAAAGGTTGGTCATATTGTAAAAAAGAAGATTGAGGCCCCTAGAGTGCAAGAAAGAAAACAAAATAGTGAATGGAGACCAAATCTAGCTAAGGTGAATGATGATCAAAATGCAAGTCCAAGTGGACTATTTGCCATGGTGTAACATATTTTATATGTAAAGGAGTGTCAATAATTCTTCCTATAAACTCAATTTGTGGATGAAGGAGTCAAGACAAATAGACCAAGTTATAATGTTGATCAAATGAAGGTTGAATACTTAAAGCGTAAGAGGATCATGAAGAAAGTTTAGTTTAGTAAGGATATGGAGATCTAGGAATCTCCTAAATTTATGTTATTTTAGTACTTGAGAGAAGAGGTTACTCAATTAAGATTTATGGAGGCCCTCAGCTAGTGAGAAGAAGCATGAAGGATGTTTGGTCTTAGGGGGAGCTTTGTATTCTTTATTTTAGATCCAAAGTTCTACCAATAGTTTGTTGGAGATTTGATTATAAGATATGGGTTACAAATAATTTGTATGATGACTTGATAAAACCAAGTCACATTCATGATATTCTTTAATATCTCATGGAGATAAGTAGATCATGGTTGGGTCCTTTTATGCATTGAGTTCCTATTCGGTTGATTAGAGGAAGATTGATCTTGTTCAGGGAAGAAAGCATGTTTTAGGTCCAAGGATTATATGGTATTAATTTCAGATATTACCCTTTATCATTAATGTCAAGGGGGAGAAAGAATAAATTGGGATAAAGACCATTTTGGGAGGAGATCTAGCTTGGATAGATAAGAATGATCTACTTTATTAGAGTGTTTTCCATCAATGACAAAAGGGGAGATTATTGAGGTATATTCTTATTATTGGTGTTGTGGAATTAATGTTTTCATTGATTTCCAATATGAATGTAATGTTTTTGGTGTTGTGGCTTGAGGTAGTAATTGATATCAATATGAATATGAATGTCCTTAATGTCAAGGTCAAAATGAATGTCATGCATGGTGAAGTGTTATGTGACAAGTAATTCTTATGACAAGAGAGAATTTGAAAGAAAACTATAATCTCTTTCTTGAGATATAATTTTAATGAAACCTATTAATTCTTATAATTTTGATGACATATCAAGGTCAAGATCAAGATACAAGGTAATCATTCTTTTGAGCACTAGTCTTAAGGAGCATTGTCATATCATGAGCATGAGTATGAATATGGTAGTCTAGTAAGATAGATACACATAGGTATAATTATATATTTAAGGATGCCCAAGAATTCATATGAAGTGTTGAAGCACTTAGGAAAGTTTCAAGGTAAACCTTTAGGGTAGGGTCTTAATCCTGAGCATCGAAATAGACTAGTCCTAGACTTTGCCTAACCTAATGAGGAGTCTTGAGGTGTTATCAAGATATATGAAGGATGAAAATCAGTATTATATAATGTGATAATATGTTTAAAACTATTTTAACATGTGTATAATGTATATAATCTCTTAGAGGAGGTTTCTAGGTCAATTCTTGGCTTAATATTTGCATAAAGAGACCTAGTGAGAAGGCATAAGCTTGGTAGCATGATGAGGTGGGTAGTATGAGGTTTTTGAGAATAATATTAGAAATGTGTGAGAATTTTATGACATGAGGATGAGGTATTGATATCATTGAAATATTTTTCAAGGTGTGTTCAAGGTTTAAGTATGGATGGTAGTTCAAGGCCTAATGTGCAAAGAGACCTAATGTGGTCTAATGTGGGGTAAAGTTTATTTCCCAAGGTACCATAGCTCATGAGATAATTTTTAAAGGTGTGGATGTTTTTTAAAGTGTTTTTTTACCAATTATAAATTCAAATTTTGAAGGAGAAAGCATGTAATATGGTTTTGAGGTTTTATGTGTGCATAGAATAAGGTATTGTAGACCTGAGAAGGATTTTATTATGATATTTGACATGTGATACATTTTCATGAGGATACACTCAGTTCATGGTAGTTTTTAAAGGTCCTATATCAAATTTTATGGCATTGGTTCTGGATTTGAGGGGAAATCCTTTATGGACAATTACTAAGAATAGAAATTAGTTTTTAGTGCCTTA
Source organism: Torreya grandis (assembly GCA_037957365.1). NCBI lineage: Eukaryota > Viridiplantae > Streptophyta > Pinopsida > Cupressales > Taxaceae > Torreya > Torreya grandis. The sequence goes on from JARHVA010000623.1 coordinate 514,674, forward strand.
AAACCCTAACTTTGACCAATATGGAAGTTATTATTGTAAATGGATCATAATGTTTTTTATGATATTTTTTGTTTATTTTAAAATTTATATGACTCTCCTAGGTACCTCTAGGTGGTATTAGTCTATCAGAAAAGTGAATGGAAGCTACAAGAAACCCCTTGTTTATCAGATTTTTTATGTAGCAAGTAGGGTTGACAAGGTCAAAACATGAAAATAATTGGAGGATTATTTTTGAGACTTTTATTTTTTATCCATATAAGTTTTTTATCATGTTAAAAACTTCAAATATGCTAAATCAATCATGGAATTTGGCCTATCGCTAAAAAGACCTAGTGTGGAAGATAGTGAGAAAAATAGGTAGAAGTGGGAGTGAGATTAGGGATGTGTTGACATGGATTAGGTATGGATAAAATTTCATAGGTTTGTTAATAAATAAATTTAAAACATATCCACATTGAATATAATATTTTTATATGATTACATATAAGCATAAAGTTGTTCTCAAAGTGACTTGTCTAACATAATGAGGTCTGTGTTCAGTGAAGCCATGAGATTGGTATGTAAGACCAATATTGCTATTGTAAATTATAATATATTTGTTTAAATTTGTTATAATTATTATTAAATATCATATATACCAATTTTAAGTTCATAAAAAGGTTCATAAAGGTGTTTTAAGTCAATGTTTCCATGACTACATTTTGGAGCATTCAAATAGTTTTTTGTGTGTTAGTAAGATTGATGTTCCTAAGTTATTATGCCTAGAGATGAAGAGTATAATGAATATTAAGTTTTTATATATGTATAATAGGTTAATTTTAATTTATTTATCTTAATTATAAACTCCTATGAAGGTGTGAAAAGTCAAAAGTTCTTGATTGGGTTTTGAGACCTGTTTGCAGTTTTAAGTAAGCATATGAAAGTGGTCAGTTTGAGGTCTTTTTCCATGTATGGTGAATACTAATGGACATTTTTATTAAAATAATGTCATATAGGTTATATATGTATGATTTTTTAATATTTTTATGTGAAAATTTTAGAATATACTTCATATATTCAAATCAAACTTTCTAGCAGTGAGAAGGCCTAACTGTGAGTATGCCTAATGGTGTGGTTCAAGGAGTGAAATGAGATAAATGGTGTTGGGGACATAAGGTGATATCATATGGGGTATAAATTAATTATTTTTTTTAATAAATTTATAAAGTCTCAAAATTTTCCAAGATGGTCAAGGTGAAAGGCGTTCTTTGAGAAGACCTAATTACATTAGGTCTTTATTAGGCCTAATGATGGTTTTGATCCTTATGAGTGGTGACAAACATATGTTGTGGTTGTTTCACTTGTGAAATTTATGTTTTTTTATATTACAAGGGTGATAAAATTATTTATATGTTTTTTTCATACCAAGGTGTGTGATAACAAGAGTCAATTATAAGAAGTTCTAATAAGCCTATTTAGACTAGTTGTTAAATGGAGGGGATGAATGAATGAAATAAATTTTTTTAAACAAGATATATGGATTTAATAACATAATATAGGTTTTTATAATATTTCATGAAGTTATAATATTAATTATATATATGCTAGTTGAGTGAAGAGGCCTAATAGGCTATTTGAGAGAGATAGAAGAGAGTGAAGAGAAAAAGAATGTGATAATCATTAGTTGAGTAATTGAAATGTGTCAAAAGGTGATCATACATTCCTTGTAGATTATTTGGTGTTTATTTACCTAGGTTTTTGGTTCATCCTTGCTTGTTGGTGCTTGCTAAAGGCCTAGTTGAGTTGGAGCTTGACTAGTGAGGGGTTGGTGCTCTTTGTGGGGTTGGTGCCTCACTAAATATTGATCCACTTCTTATAGGATTTTAGTAAAATTTATGTTTCATTATTTTTTATTCAACATTATTATTTTACACATATATATTGTGTTCACATATTATATGCTTATGTGGATGCTTGTTTATGCATTGGTTGATGTATGTGTTCGAATTAATGCTTTATGAATGATAAGTGAAATTGAATGATTATTTTAAGGGAACTTATTCACCCCCCCATCTTATTGTTTTTACTTAAAACACATATATTATAAAACATGTTACTGATCCTTCTAATGTATTGGATTGGAATGTTTTACAAATTCTGGATCCTAGGATGGTCATAGTAGAAATAATCATAATAATTGACACTCATAAATTTAGTTTTTATAATAGAGAAGTGTCACAATACAAGGTCTATTGGGACTAATATTATAAATATAGTGATACTTGGGAAGATTATTAAGGGTTTTATAAGTTGTTTCCTCATTTGTTTACTTAGTGATTTATTGACATGATGTTTTATTTTCTGCTAAACACTATTTTATTTCATATTTTTTATTTAAATAATTTCATTGAGATGATGAACAGCTTTAGGGGGAAGGATGTTAGATCCTAATTTTATTCTACACTTTTATTTATGATTTTATGGTTAATAATGGGTTTACCTAATGTGTTGAGAACTATAATTAGTTATATGTTGATTGGATAGTGTTTATTGCTTATAATCATGATCATTAACCGATTACTTAGTTGATTTTAATTTGTATGGTACATTTTAATCATAATTTAGTAGTAAATTTTATTATAGAATTTATTATGTTATTTTACATGATCTTGTTTAACCATTATTCATTTTTACTGATGCAGATGTAGGATGGATTCCACCCTCCTGACTATGACTGAGGGAGGTATCATCAGAGAGGATGATGTAGATGGAGATCTATGGGGAGAAAGAGAAAATAAACATGAAACCTAACACACACCATGTAGAGTAGGATTGTCTAAAAATTGATGGTTAATTTATATTATTGTAACATATAGATGTAATTGATTACTATGTTTTCATATTTTCTAACCTATTAGTGTGTTTGCAATTTATTCTATATGCTGATCATAATCCATTAACTACATTTATGATCCATATGATTTGTAAAACCATATCAAATGCTTGTTGAGGTAAAATGAAACATTTAATTAGTTTACTTCATGAATTATTAGTTATTATTGTATGTGTTGTGAAAGTCTAAGATTGATATTGTTGCATTTTAAATTTTTATTCTATTGTCTTGACATTGATTTAATTTTGATTAATGATGTTTAGTTTAGATTGTGTAATAGGATTATGCCATATTTATAAACATGTTTATTATATGATACATTACTTATTATTACAGGTTCTAATGTAACCTTGGAAATATATTCATTTGTTAGTAAAAAAAAAGTGTAAGTAATAAATAAGGTTTTAACCTTGGCATTGCATAATAAATATGTTTCAAAAGAATGGACTTAAGAATATTAATAAGGTTATTTTTTTGTATTAAAATAATTGCTTTGATAAAGGCATTGGTTAATGTTTCATTATGGTATGGTTATTCTATGTCAAAAGACCTTCTATCATACCACTCATACATGGTTGTATTTTGACATTTATAAAGTCTTAAACATTGAATTAATACCTTTTTGTTACATGGTAATGTTGGGTCATGAAGTAAATTTTATCATTGGTAATTATATGGTTTAATTATGTTTTAACATTTTAGGGTCTAGCTAATGTAAAACCTAAGTTTGATTAAAGGGTTGATTTTTTTAAATCAATGAAATAGAACATAGTAAATAACCACTGATTTGTTAAATTTTTTGACTTGTTTTGACTTTCTAAAAATAGTAATAAATATATGTAAATAAATAATTATATAGAAAACACCTATCATGGAATATTTGAGTGTTGAAAACTATAATATGAATAGATCTTAGTGCCATGAACAAGATCCATGAGCCAAATCTTCCCTTGGATAGTAGTGCCTACTTGGATAGTAACACCATGTGGCTTTAGTGTCATGAAAATGGCATTAGTATCCTCTATGTAGGACTGTTCTTAAATTATGGGTGCACCTAAGTATGTTTTTTTGGGTATTATTCCTACATGTATGAAGTCTAAAACACTATTTTGTGCCTATAATAAATAATTTATGATGTAAAACCTAATCCTCCTTGTTATTATGGCATGAGTTGAAAATGTGTGTTCATTAGTAAGATAGGCTAGACATCCTCAACACCCCATTATGAAGAGAGTTGCCTACATACCAATACTTTAAGGAGGGATCAAGACCAATGTAGTTCTCCCACCTAAGTACTAGTGCAAGATCAAGTGAATTTTATAATTATAGTGGTATTGAATTCCTTAAGTGTGCATGAGATTGGAAATCTTGAAAATTTAGGCTTAGGGAAGATGTAGATGGTAGTATGCATAAGTAGGGCATAATAAGGATTAATAACCTTGATTTTTCTCAACTTGTTTCTTGTTTGAATAGGCTTTTTTTGATCAAGTGGATATAGGTCTAAGAGTCATGTGTTTATAGTGTTTCATAAATTGTGTAGATAATAAAATGTGTTTAGTCCAACCTCAAGATGGTTTAAATTTTGAAAATATATCTGTTCAGGAGATTTAAGATAAGGTACACCAATGCTATATTGGGGATACTAGTGTCTTGTGGCTCTAGTGTCCTTAATGTGGCATTAATGTATAACTAGGAGGTTATTGGGCACAAAGGGATATGATCTAGGAATTAAGGTTTGAGACTATGCTTTATCTAACTAGGGATGTTTGTGGTTTGTACAAAGGTTAGAAAAATGTGATAGAAGGCTCTAGGATAGGTCTATGGCTAAGAAATGAATAGAGTGTCTCAAGTATCACTCTTAGAATCTAAATACCACTTTTATGTGATTACATTTTACCCCTCCTTTATGATATAAATGTTGTAAAATAAAATGACTAGTCTAAAGGGAAAAAACATACCTAGACTTACCTAAGAAGTGAAGATTGTTTAGTTAAGTCTAATTATGTAAATTTGGGTCTGCATATGTGAAGCATAATCTAAAGCATGACTTATAATGAAACATGTATGAATCAATCCTTACTTAAGAGATATCAAAGGAAAAAGACTATGCTAAATAGAGTAATTGAGTAAAGATGAGTATAAAGATAGGAAAGAGGAAATGAATAAATACACCTCATTGGGTATGTGAACCAATGCATGAACATTGTGACAACCTATATGTGTAACTTTATATAGTTATCGAATAATTTATTAGCTTGGACTGAGTTGATAGCTTTATCAATCCTCATATGTGGGTGGCTTAACTACTTAATCCAATTTTGACTCCATCATTTCCCACCTCTAATTGGTGGATCATTACCTATGAATATCTTGGATTAGATTGAAAGTTTGTCCAACCCTTTTATGTGGGTGGATCAAGAACTCAAGTAGGATATGACTCCATAATTTCCCACCCATTTTTATTAGATGTATATAAAATTGAATTGTACAAACTGATAAATATATATTATATCATCTCCATGGACACTCAAGTACATTAGGCAGCTTTGGACCACTTGAGAATGCCAACCACTGTAGATGGAGTAATTCATGAAACTAATGACAAATTAGAATATGATAGAAAGTGTGTAAAAAATATAGAATGACACATCATTTTCCATTCCATCTAATCAATTTGTGTGTAACTGAGCATATGGAAATTATGTGCCATGCACATACCCCTAATATAATATTTGAGTAAACTAATTCTAGTCTAAATTATAATGAGTGTATATAAGTATTTAAACTAAAAATAAGAATGATCATGCCATCTATGATTCCCACAATCTAAGAAACTGATATGAATCTTAGTTGAACTAGTGTGAATATGAGCTAAATCTAAGTATAACTATCAAACATGTAGTTGTATTTGGGCAAACATGTAATATAACTCGTATATTATTTTGGCTAATCTAAATTGTCTTGAAATTAGGGATACTATCAATAGCACCATGTATTTAATACTATCACCATGTGGATATAGTTTCCTAATATGGGTTATAATGTCTATCTAGTATGAAATCTGAGTCACTAAACTATTTTTGAAGTCCTTTTATTTTCTTGTGTCTTACATTTGTCTAATTTCTTAAAACTAAGCCTATGTGTAGAAAATGTTTTATAAATGCAATGTAAAAACCTGATATATATGACAAACCCCTATGAATACCCCTTATTTTGAGGGTGTTTTTTGAACTTGCATAATAAATTCCCTCAAAATAAATATCTCTACAAAATGTGTTAGTTGGAGCATACATGATAACTACATGATGATCCAATACAATGTGCAAACATAACATCAGAATGTAAGAGAATATGATCATAAGTATGTAATATAAGTTGTATGTTTAATTTATCATTTCACAAGGGTGTCAATATATATTTAAGTAGTGTATATAACATCAAATCTAAGTAGCTACCTAGGGGGATAGGGCATGATGTCCATTACATCACCAAATTAGGAAGGGTAGATGCATGAGGTCCCTCATGACATCAAGAACTAGTGTGTAACAAGTAAAGACAAATGTCATGGGAATGATGCATATAAGAAATCATACATACCAAACACAATAGGCACAAAAAATTGGCCAAGGGGCTAAAATATAAGTGACATGGGCACATATCAATAAATCTAAGAAAAATAGACATACAAGGACATGTTCAAATGTCCACATATGCAAGAAACAAGAAAGTTGGATTAGATACACGTATAAGGACATGTTAAAATGTCCACACATATAATTAGGAAATCACACATAAGGGACATGGTTGCGTGTCCAAGTCATACATGAATAGAAGTGGTGTAAAGACAAAGAACAATGTCATATTCAAATGCCCTTGAATAGAAGAATCATATGAAACACAATCAAGTATAAACTAGGAAAGTTATAAATGAAAGTATGTATGAATGTAGTACAAATATGTGTAAGAGATAGGGTGTACATATATTGAGTCTAAAGTAGTGATAGTCATCAAAAATAAGAGTATGAGTATCAATGATCAATATCAAGATATATCAATGTAAAGATTGTAATGTAATGAATGTAAGAATAGAAACTAATAATAGAAAGTGGGTATGAGATGCCCTAAGTGGGTGGATGTATCAAGTGAATAAACTTGGATTAGTGTATATAAACTTAGTGGGTAGATGATAACAAGTTTAGATTAGTGTAGTAGACCTGAGTCTTATAAGCAATCTACAAGAAATCAAAAAGAACAAGTGAATCATGTATGTATGATAAAATTGACTATACTAAGATAGATATCATATGTAGTGTCTATAAATATAAGAAATGTAAACATAACAATTCATATAATATATAAATTTTGTGTCTCTAATTAATATTTGAATGTTTTTGTGTTTCAGCATGTTATATTATTATTTTTATTTTGGAATGTTATATTGTTTTTGTATTTTGGATATAAGCTATGTACAAGCAAATGAAAATAAATTATGTATAAGGATCAAGAGAAAAAAAAATGTATAAAGTGGTAGGAACCATATTAACCATTGAGTCTCATGAGAAACTCACTATCATTGTGACCTATGTCAAATAAGGAAACTATGATCATGCATGCTATATGAAATGGAAATTGTGATCCCATAATCTACTATGCAAAGTAATTTGTGTTTGTATCTACATGTGTAGTGACGTTCTAAATTTGTGGCACTAACTATGATGCCCTATGAATTATAGGCTTCTTAGGAACCCATATGATAGAATAAGTTGTAGGTAACATATATGCTATGTGTTGAGAACCCTGAGAACCTAATAATACTAATCTTGACATAAAATGAGTGGAAGAAGATCCTATATAATTTGTGACATATCTCTAAGACATATGTATCTCTAATAATGGTCTCCATACGAGAGCATGCATACATGTTGATACTGGTGTAGACCTCACCTACATTGATGGCTCTACATAGCTCTATAATGTATACATAAGAACTATAATTTTATATAACTAATAACTATGCAATATCTAGTAATGGTGATAGAACTATTATTAGTGACTGTGATGGAACTACTTTTGAGATGGGTAGAGGATACTCATATGAGAGACCTTCAACTCTGACCACTTGATTTACATATATGTACTTTAGGAATATTTTTACTATATATGAGATGTCTTAGATCTATTATAACCATGGCCTACCCAATAACATATCAAATACACCTGTACTAGGTACTAGTAAGAATCAAATGGTTATATATGTTAATCCTACCTATAATGAAAACACAATATCTTTGATGGAGCTCTGAATGTGACCACTAAAACCACTAATGAATATATATATATATATATATATATATATATATATATATATATATATATTAGTATTATATCCTACTCTAAGTACCCCAAATGTTGTAAGAGTTTCATAGTGCACATGTTATTTCTTTACCTGTTATCAACAATAACACTCTAGATAGCATGATGATCTATGTAAGCTTGTATAAAGAGTGTATGTAGATTTGTATCATCATAGATATTCTTATAGTAGGAGGTTATTTATTTACCTGTTATCAACAATAACACTCTAGATAGCATGATGATCTATGTAAGCTTGTGTAAAGAGTGTATGTAGATTTGTATCATCATAGATAACCTCCTACTATAAGAATATGATTAGTGGTCTAGGTGTAATTTTAGTATGGTACATGCCAGTAATGTTGTGTAATGGATGTGCCTCTTCTATAACAATATGATATGAAGCCAGTGGTGGATGCACCTAATATGTGTAGTGAACACATGAAGTGTTACTTGCCTTATTCATTGTTTGAAATGGAAATGGATATGAGAATATATTTAGTGATTATCATCTATTTTTTGTTCTTTTGGTTCCTATGTGGGTATGCCCACATCAATAATATTAACATCAACCATATATTATATATTATGCTTTAGGCTTATGCATTTGTTGGTTTTATGGCCTCATGCCCTTTGATACTCATAAAATGCATTAAAATCATAGTTATTTGGAATATGTCATATTGTATCAACCTATTTAATGGGAGGGATAGATATAACATTTCATTCTAAGATATACTATAAAACTTGTGCTAGTGACTTTGGAAGGTTGGTGAAGATTTGATGTTGAGGATTAGATAAAACCAATCTAGGAGATGGATCAGAAGCTATGTTGACTATGGCTTTTTTATCACTCTTTTTCTTGATGCCCCTTACCTTATATGGAGGAATATTTTAACTCTTAATATTTGATTCTAATCCATTAGTATACTTTATTTTTCCCATTGATAGGAGCGTAACCTCTCTTTATTTTACTATGTGGCACAAACCTATGAATGCAAGAAACTTCTTGAACAAGATAACTTCATGTAATGCTAGTAAGAGACTTTGTTTAAATATGTCATGAATCTCTTTATCTACCATGAGGCTAGTTAATTTGGCTAATATAGTCTTGTATCCTAAGACATAATCTATGATATGATCATTTGAATTTTGTTTCAACTTTGCCACTTGTGCATATGATATATTGTCACTGATGTTGATGAAAAAATGTGCTCAAAATGTGTCAACTAAAGGATTGAATGTTGTGATAGATTTATTTGGTAAATCATAAAACCATTGTAGGGCATAATCTTTTAAACTGTATGGAAACAATTTTGTGAAAAGCTAATCATTGGACATATAGTCCAAACATGTTGTGTGAAAAGATCTGAGATGATGCTCTAGGTCACCCTTGCCATCATATAATTTAAGCTTAGGTGCTACAAAATTGAATGGAAAATAATTTTTCACTATGTGATATTCCAAAGGTGTATGCAAGAGAATATTAGAATCCAAGGCATGTGATAGCCTAGTGGCTCCCTGATCAAGATATAACACCTTACCCTTCAGAGTATTAATCTCATGCATAAGGGATTATACATATAGAGTGGAGTAACTAACCATAATAGGTGCAGCTATCATTGAAATTTATTGAATTACAATGTTAGGTTATGCTAGTTGAGTTGGCCCCACTATAGGTGTAACAATGTTATTAACTAGTGGAGTTAAAGATTGACCACTATTTATTTTGTTCTTGATTTCCAATATGGATTATAGGATTTGTGCATGATCAAGGGGTTATTATTGAATTATATTTCTAAATCCTTATAATATCTCATCTTTATTGAGAATGATGTCATCATTGTTAAGTGGAGGGATAGTTTCTTAATTTTCAATGAGTATATCATCTTGCTCTTGATTGTATTGTTTATCTTCAGATGTATTATCATTGAAATACACACAATTAGGGTGTGAAGGATACATATATGGAGTTATGATAGGTCTATTATCCCTATTATAGGTTTGGATAATAGGAATTAAAATATGTTCTATAAGATTACCACCTAATCTAGCACTTCTTCTTAATGGAAGAGAGATAGATTTTTTAGATGGCATATAGTG